>OU015492.1:114201749-114246749 GCA_907164885.2 Dolomedes plantarius
TACCGGGTGGTCATAATTAAACTGACAGTGCACACAGTCTTCTGTAGCGCGATCTATTTGCGAGAATGACGTCACATTTTGTAGGAAGATTAAACAAAACGGGGGACGAAGGATTCCGCGAAAAAATAAATTAGTTCCAAAAATCACCGCTAGGGGAATATTTGGCGCTGTGTAATAGAAAATAGAGTGTTAACAAATGCAAATTAATACGGAATAAAATTACCTTTTATTATGCACATTTTCTTATTTAGTTCAAGTGCAATATGGCAACACTTTTAAAAAAGCGTAAAATCTACATAAACACCGATAAAGTCTCGTGATCTGCAATATCACGTACGCTGAGCAGAAGAAGAAGTTCTTTATTCAAATTTCACGTTACATCCATTGGCACAGTGCCAGCTGCTTGAGTTTTAAAAGGCAATGTGTTACGTTTCGAATCAATCGGATTGAAAGTTTATGTGCAATGTCTCCTTCTTTAGTCGAGCATGCGTTACTGGTCAAATTCTTTTACCTCAACCAGTGCAACGCATCAGCCTCTCTTCGTGCTTTTAGAACGCACAAAAAATGCGTAAAGGTAACGGTCCTGTGTCAGTTAATGGGCTAAAAGCAATGGTTGCGACGTTTGAGAAAACAGGTTCTCTGAAAGTTCAGTCAGGCAGAGGACGAAAACCTGTACCACAGGATACAATCGAAGCAGTTGCCACGGCGATTGTCGACAGAGGACCAGACAATATTGCTGCCACCTCTAGCGCTCGTGGATTAGCTCGGAATATGGATATGCCTTACAGTACGGTATGGAAAATCTTACGAAAGATTATCAATTTCTATCCGTACAAGATCAGCCGTGTACAGGAGTTACTGTACCCCGACCATGATAAGCGATTGACTTTTGCTCTCACTTTATTCTAATTTTATTCCGTATTAATTTGCATTTGTTAACACTCTATTTTCTATTACACAGCGCCAAATATTCCCCTAGCGGTGACTTTTGGAACTAATTTATTTTTCCGCGGAATCCTTCATCCCCCGTCTTGTTTAATCTTCCTACAAAATTTGGCGTCATTCTCGCAAATAGATAGCGCTACAGAACACTGTGAGCACTGTCAGTTTAATTATGGCCACCCGGTATATATATATACATGTATACATATATAAATATGTGTGTATATGTGTATATACATATATACATATATACATATACATATATACATATATATATACATATATGCATATACATATACATATATACATATATATACATACATATATGCATATACATACATACATATATGCATATACATATATGCATATACATATATATATATACATATATATATATACATACATACATATATATACATACATACATATATATACATACATACATATATATATATATATATATATATATATATATATATATATATATATATATATATATATATATATATATATATACATACATACATTCAATACATGAACAGTGATTAGGCATCAATCGAATTATTTATTAAGTAGTTTAAAACTCTCATTTAAACTAAACAAAATATGTAATTTATAATAATATTAGAAAATTATAATTATCAATTTTTTTAATATATAATTATCAAGAAATGTAAACTTTTATAAAAATTAACTTATTAATTATTTAAGTTATTAATTATATCCACTTTTAATATAATTAGCAGCAAACATCCATTCAGAACTAATGAAAGAATATAATTATTTGCTTTTTTTCTTTTGAAAACTAATGTATAAAACCGAAAAATACAGCTATAATCTTTGAAATGCATAAAACTGCAAAATATATGTATATTCTTTGAAACGCACAAATAATGCATGAATATAATTATTTATTAAGAATCGGGAAAAACTCGACACGCCTTTGAATAAATTATTAAGAATCGGGATTGACCCCCCCAAAAAATCCCGCCTCTAAATAAAAAAAACCCACGAATGAACGCTCTTTTGAGTGGGATAATGCTTTCAAAGCCAATTTTGGTGTTCGGGAGCGAAATGTCGCCAAAATCTGGCGAAAACGGTCCACTTTCGGTACCACACCCAGTTCTAATATTATGAAAGGAATACACAAGCAATGAATATTGATATTTATTAAGTTTTTAAACTAATCAGTAATTTGTTTTTTGTTAGATAAAATATTTTTAACTTTCCCATCTATTCTTCTTTCTTTCGGCCCGCATTAGCTTCCCACAAAGTAATATGGCCCTCATCACATTTCGAGTTGTGCAGGCATGGTATAAAGGGTTTTTTGATTTGTCTGCATTCGTCTTTTGATTTCTGTTCAGAAAACGCACATCTTCGATGCGAGTGAAAATTTTAAAAAAACTACCAAAATTCGTAACAAGAGGTCATTGCGTTTAGTACTCTATAATGCTTTGTAAAACTCATAACCTACGAAGGGTGACGCTCTGTTAACTGCACATTAAAAAAAATCAGGTAGTATCTTCTAACGAAACTACCGCGGGTTATTAACGTAGAATTACTTATCGTTACTTACCTCTTTTCATTTCAACGCAAATTGGTACTTTTCTGTTTAACTGTTTACTGCTACTGGGTTTGACACCCTGCCAAAATTATAACTCGCGACGACGGACAATTTTTTTCCTCTCCGCAGGACCGTTATTGAGGAACGTAATCCTACGCTAAAAAATACATCTGTAACCACTGTTCTTGATATTCCAGTAGTAGTGCAGTATCATATAAAGAAACCGTCAAATTAAGGAAGCATTCAATTGAAATGCAAAGTGGCGTTGATTAAAATTTTGAATTCAAAAGTGTATCAGAATGTTTTAGCAGGATTCACTCCACAAATCTATTTAACACATCTTATCGGTTAAATTAAAGTCTATCGTCTCAAGAGAGAAAATGTAATACTTTTTTATATAAAAGTCTTTCTGCTGGTTATATTCAAATCAATCCCTTTCCTGATAATTAACTTTTGGCTGTTCTGCTACTCCACACCCTAGAAAGAATTTGCCCGCTGGTCAGTATGCGTGATGAAACTTAAAAATAATAAAAGTTGTTTCTTGTAATCAATGAATTTTACATTTCCTTGTAAAGTGACATATTTGGCTCTGAATCTTTTGTTTCTCTATTTTTTAACTTAATTTTTTAAAATTTGTAAAAAAAATTGTTAATAATTTTTTTAAAAATAAAATTTGTTAAAATGTAGATGAATTTGTATGTAAGGGTGTTTTCATCTGTACATGTGTATGCAATCATATTGCATTATCTGCTCATGAGTGCGTATCAGTATATTGTTATTTACTTATATATGTCAAATTATGTATTTATTTCTATAAAAATATCTTAACATAAAATTAATGAAGACCTATTAAGTCTATCTACTTATTCGGACGTAGGTAATCATAACGCATGATCTGCTCATGAGTAGGTATCTGTATTCTGCTACTTATATATGTCAAATTAGGTATTTATTTCTATAAAAATATATAATCATTAAATTAATGAAGATCCATTAAGTCTCTCTATCTGTACATATATATGCGATCATACTGCATCATAAGCTCATGAATACGTATCTGCATATTGTTAGTTACTTATTTAAGTCAGATTATTTAAAATTATTTATTTATTTCTATAAAATATACTAACATTAAATTAATGAACACCCATGAAGTGCCATAAAGACCCATTAATCCTATCTATCTGTACACATGAAATGCAATCACATGCATCGTCTACTCAGAAGCATGTATCTGTATATTACTATTTGCTTATTTATGTCAAACTAGCTGAAAACCCGCACTTCGCTACGGAGTACATTCAAATTAAATACAACGGTCAATGTATGCAATTAATGCCAAATAAATAAATAAATAAATAAATATATATATATATATATAATAAATACGAAGATCAATATATACAATTGATGTAGAAAAAAATATATATATACTTATAAAAAAATTGTAAGGGATATTTTTATAGACAAAATAATGTCCAATCGTCTGCCGCATTAGCAAGAAAAAAAATATTTTTTGTCTATTTAGTTGTTATGCACGTGACGATAAATTTATTTAAAGTACCAGAAAAAGAAATCACGTGATCAGCATTTAAAAAATTAAATTCTAAAAATTAATCTTTAAAAATTCACCAAAAATCAGAAAATAGAGGTAAAGATTCGGAAAAGATTTCACGTTAAAGGAATTTTTATGATCTTTCTTGTGATATAAATTTTATAACCCTCAAATTATTATTTTAAATGCAAACTTAAAAAAAGTTACCAAAACAGCTTAAAAATTTAATTTAAAAAAATCTAAGAAGAATTTCTCAAAAATCTCTCTTAGTGCACCCCTACACTATAAGAAGAATCGCAATGCAAAATTTCAGCCCTTTAGGTCCAGCGGTTTGGCCTGTGCGTTGTATGTCAGTCAGTCAATCAGTGAGTGAGTCAGTTACGGAACTGTTTTATATATATAGATTATATGTCAAATTATGTATTTATTTTTACTCAAATATACTAATGTTAAAGTAATGAAGACCCATTAAGTATATCTATCTCTATGTAATGTACTCAAAAGCATCATCTGCTCATGAGCACTTATCTGCATATTGATATTTACTTAATTACGTCAAATTATGTATTTATTTTCATAAATATATATTAACAATAAATTAATGCAGGCCTATTTATAACAGCTGAATTTACATGCTCAAGTTCACTTTGATTAAGCCAGCATCTGCTGCAAAGGAAAAGGAAACCTATGCAAAAACTTATTAGTCTCTTAAAAAAAGGCAATACCTAACAAAGAACACAAAACTGTTAATTTTTTTATTAATATTCAATGTTGATGTATTATACATAAAAAAATAATCTTTTCCTTTCAACTGATTTTTTTTCTAATTTTAATTCCTTTGAAAAGGCTTGCAAAGAAACAAAAATAAAAATAAATCAGATGAGTCATCAGTTCCCACTTTTCTAAGCCCAGTTCCACATCCGAGATCTTTTCATTTCCATCCAAATAAAACTTTCCCTCTTCGCCTCGGTAGCGAAATACCGAGTCCTCCATAGTTACGCCAATGAAAGAGTACACATTCATTTTTGTAAACAATGAAAAATGCCTTCCTCGGAATAATAATGTAAAAAAAAATAATTCATAATTTTATTTACAAAGCTGAAATTTCCCTCTATCGAAAGTCTGTTTAATAAGTTACACGAAGACAAACACGAAACAGAATATTAAATTATTTTCCTCGAAAATTAAAACGAAAAAAAGGCTTTTCAGAGTAGTAATAAAAAATTTTTTCAGAGCCTTTATCTTAGAGAAAAGAATCTACAGAACGAAAGAGATTAAAAAAAATCTACTGGTTTATTTAGGCTCGTTATTTTTATATTTTTCGATCAGATAGAAGCTGATGTTTCATAAGAATTTTTTTCTTTTTTTTAAAGGCAAATGTTCACTAGATTACAGAGAAAATAGTATTAAGCGAAATATTAAGGAGCATGGAATCGATATTTACGTTGGAATAGTGTTTCATTAATTTCACTGCCTTTTTAAAAGTTTTAAAAGCCTGAAATATTAAAACAAAAATGAATTATTTAAATTAAGATTCCCCGCTTGTTTTTATAGTTTGAAAAATTATATAAAAAAACCGTTTAGCAATGAAAAATCTTTCAAATGTTCTCCTTTTTTGCCAATCCAGAAATTCGGGTTCTTAATTTTATGAAATATGTAATGGTTTTTTTTTCTTCTGAAAACCCCCGGTAAAGTTGGGGAATCCTAAAATAGAGAAAGAAGCGGTGAAACACGTGCAAAATGGCTTATTCGTTATGCATACCAAAAATGTTAGTTTTTTTTAATATATTCGTAATAATTACGTGGAACTGCATCAAAGGCTATTCACATTAATATAAATTTTTTTAAAAGGGGTACAAAAGTAAAAAAATAATAAAACATAGAAATAATAAAGTATAGAAATAATAAAACATGGGTTTTTAAATTTAACTTTGAATTAAAATTTTCTCTTCTTTCTTCATAAAGCTCACGCCTTTGTACAAGGTTTATTAATGAGTTAAAAAAGAGGCTTAGCAATAACGTTAAGTTAAAAAATATTTCCTGCTAATTTTCATAATACTATTAATATTTGTTAAAAAGTTGATTTCGAAATGTCAGTGCATTTTATTTTTAAGGTCCTCCAGGATTATATAATGGTTATAACTTAACAATTATAATTTAATGGTGAGTACAATAAGCTAGGGACCTAAGTATAGTCATAATTCAAAGACTGTTAAGATGTAATTACTAAAGCTTCCTGGCTGACTGAAGAGCATCTATCTAGATTGTTTGGATTTTTTATAGTAGTTTTTATTAAATATGTAGTTACTTATGAATGAACATGCATATATCTTGTATAGGTATTAACATATCTGGTTATATGTATGTATTATAAAGATATATATATATAGACGTCGCACTCTTATGAATTAGATTCAAACACAGTTCTAAAATTACTAAAAATGTTTATTTAAACATTTAAACAGCACATATAAATTGGCTGTTCAACATAAATGATGCGTACTTCTGGTACGAGTTGTATACACATTTTTTTGCAAGGAAATATAATTCAATATACTCACTAGTATGCAAGAATATACTCACTACTCATGCAAGAAAAATACAATTTGAAATACTCACAGATACTTCGAAAGTCAACCAGCAATGCTACTTCGTAAACTCTGGCCTCTGACCACTAAATAACTTTCGCCTATCAAGAACTCACGTAGGTTTGAAGCAACCTAGCTATACGCCTCGAGCGACTGCTCGCACAACCCAACTATACACAAGCCAGACTCTGGGCCCAGCTCCAGCTCGATACTTCGTTTCGTCAGCCCTACTCCTCCTTTCACTTCCTTCGACACTTCTTTAATTTAGCTGCTCGGTATTTATTCCAAAGCCTGTGCTGCAATTAGCATATCTTAAGCGGCTTCTTTAAATTTATTCACTTAAAAGTTCGATTATTGTGAATCGAATCTTACGTAAACCTTACAGTATCTATATATAATTATTTATTTAATATCACCAAAATACGGAAGTTTCGACAAAATGTACAAAGACCTTCGTATCTTCATTTCTAATACATCGCCAGTTTACAAAAGCATCGATTGCTACTTTTTCGACAACTTTACCATTATCTTTCTCTCTAAGACGCGTAAACCGAATATATTTGTCTTATTAAAAAGCAAAATCTTTCAAATGAATTTTATTACAGTTTGTTACAGTTAGTAACATACTTTTTTGCGGTCTGTATATTTAAGTTGCTAAGCCGAATTTTTGGGCAGCCTGTGAAAGAAAACTACTGCATCAGTTTACTTCATTTTGATCTTAAACGAAAGATTTTAATCTATAGATGTGTGAAATTTGGTTTAAGCACGAGGCCGCATGAACACATTAATTTGTTTCTGCGAATGAACAGTGGTATGTTTAAATCTGGCTTTAGATACTTACTAAGCACGAGGCCGCATAAACACGTTAATTTCTTTATTCCGAGGAATCTCTCTAGCTACGTCTCTGCCATTTTAATTTTTAATTATGTTTGTGAGATATAGAATTAAACCGTACGGAAATGTTTTATTTCGAGATGTTGAGTAACTCTATTTTTATTGGGTTCTATAGTAATTTTTTACAGTGCATTTCTCCATTCTTAATATTGTGATTTTGAACATTTAGCAATGATGTGTTGAGTATAATTTGTGTATTACATTTATTTACTGTCCAGTCGTCATGTTTTGACGGGAACAAACTAGTTATTTAGATTTTATATAGAGGAAAGGCAGATCATTTAAAATTTTTCTTACCAATGAACTTTAGAACTTACATACAGTCTATAGTTTGACCTAAAAACCATTAAAAAAATTATAAAGAGGAAAAAACGACTCTGTACGCTACAAATCCCAATGGCGTTTTAAATTGGTGACAACTGGCTGCAAAATCCTTGATGCTTCAGTTCTGATATCCAGGAGATTTAGCTTCCATATTGATACACAAAGGGGTGTCGCTGTTAAGGCCACTTTAGGGCCTTTGTAGCACTCTGGACGCCACAGTGTGCACTTTGAAAATGAACCTGCTCGTATGAGCTCTTATTCTGAGAAATGCTCGAATATGATACGAGAGTTCTGTAACAGCGCTTCATATTTAAGAGTCTCTCAAACGGAATTCAGTTGATAATTTCGGCATGACTACCTTGTTCGGTCACAATTAAATCAGCCTAATGAACTTCTATGACGGCGAATCATGGCTGTTTCTGCCATTACAAATGATTTCGCTGTTCAAGAAGTATAATTCAATTCTATATTAGTGTTATTATAATTATTAAACCAAAGCAAATTAAGGCTTCTGTCTACTAACCGTATAGGATTCACTCACATTAATGTTAACCCATGGAGAAAATTTGTCCAAGGATTCATGACTTGGATGTAAAGTTAAAAAAAAATTGTTCTCCGTACATGGAGTACAATTTTTAGATAAAGAAATTCTTAGACAAATAATTGATAAAGAAAGGTTACACCTTGTGGCATTTTTCGTTTTTTAAATGCAAATAATATTTTAAAGTTTAAATTATTCGGGAAAAAATCTGGTGTAGTGTGTTTTAAACTCTCATATATTCTTTTGGTATACGAAATTTATAAAAGGAATTCCGTTGCAAGGTGTAGAAAAGTTCAGGCTATCTGAAAATATCATTTTATTGGATTATTATCAGCATTTGTGTAGCTGTAAATAGTAGACAAATTTTATCCGTAGGTTAACATTGAGGGGAGAGAATCCAATAGGGTTTGTACACAGTACCCTTAATGCAAGAGAATCACCGAGCAAAGGCCTTGTTGATGTATAATGTGCAAGTGTAAAACTGTTAGATTCGAAACTTCTCCTGAGAGCTCATGATGATCAGGAGGACATGGGATCCGATGGGATTTTCACAGAGTGTTCTAAAATGTGCTCGTTAGTTATATCAACAAAGAGTCGACACGTCTACTTTTTGTTAATATATTTGGGATAATATGAAGGCCTTATCTGAATAGTGGACCAACTCAATTTTTGTTAGTTTTGAGATACAGAGCCTTAATGTCTAATGAGTGCTGAAAAATGACCACTGAAATCTGATTTGTGATGCTCTCTGTTGGCAGCAGAAATTAGCTGGAGATGTACCAGTTTTTAAATAAGATTGAAATTACTTGTATGAACATGAAAGTGAGGCTAACTCCATTTTTTTTTAAAGTGGAGTTGGCCCACTATTAAAATAAGACCTTCATATGTGTAAAGCACATGCAAATGCTATTTGAAAGACTCGATTTTTTAATTAATTATTTTAACTGCCGTATTTTCAGTTAATTAGACCATAAGACGCACCTTTTTACACAGAAAAATTCTACTTAAAAAATTGGGGTGCGTCATATGGTTTGATGGCAACACTAAAATAAAACAAATATTTTGTTACATAGATTATATGTGTTTATTATATACATTATATATATTTATTGTATATATTATTTATTATTTATGTATACTATTTATTATTTATTTGTCTTTGTTAAGTAAGAAATTGAAAATTTCTTTACCTAACAAAATACAAAATATTTTCTTCTAAAAATCCTCCCATAAATTTGAGGTGCGTCTTATGGTCCGAAAAAATACGGTATTTTTTTTTCAAGGGGGATAGAGTTATGTGGTTATCTCCCCAGTCCTTCCCTTTGTTTACGTTTAAACATCAAGCATATGTTGGGATACCATATATCAAATACATTAGATAATGGGAGAAATAAGCTTAAAATTTTCCTTTTTTTCGAATTAATTTGTTCTAATTTCAAATAAAAATATCTTTTAAATTTTAGATAAAGGAAAGTGCTTTCGAAAAGTGAATGATTTCTGTGACATAAACAGTTTATCCAGTACATCAAGAGTAAAATATTTATACACGATTGCTCTAGCGAAATAAAACTTCCATTTATTAATCCACTAAAACATGTACTAACCAAACTAGCTGCAACACTTTAGGGCTTTGCCAACAGATGGCACTATGATACCGAAATGCGTGCTGCCGAGAGAATGCTGCAATGAGTAGAGGTTATTTCATTCTCTCTCTTCAAAAATTATATCGATTTCTCTCCCTTTTTTCTTCATTATTGTGGGAACCAGATAGCAAGCCATAGAAACTAAAACCTGCTTAAATATGCACTTTGCTTCAGCCCCGGAGATGTTAGCATAAATTTTCCGATCAAGTTAACATAAAATCTGAGCTATGTAGGGAAAACAATGGAAGTTATTTTTGGGCTTGGAAAGATAGTCGTGTTCTTTCAGCTCCGACGTTAGAAGTTAGAAAATGTTTTTCCAAATCTTTGGAAGTAAATCAGGAGCTTTGCATTTGCTTGGAAAGTTTTGATTGATTAGCAATGTGCCGAGGAAATAAAAGGAGGAGTAATGCATAAATAAATAAATGATTTTGAATAAAAACTTAGGTTTTTGGAGTTTCGAGCAGAATTCTGTGACAGATGACAGAGGTTAGTGCTGCTAGAGTATCTTTTAAAAAGATCGGTTAGCAGGTGATACAAAGTAAAAAAAGGAGGCGAGTTTAAACCCACACACTTGAAAATTTTTTTGCATAATGTTTAACAAATGCTATTCATTGATATTTGGTATATCTGAGTTAATTAGTGTATATATGTCCACTATAAACACTTATGCTCTAATAATGGGCCTAAATACAGGAAAAGCGTGATTTAGCGGTTATAGTCGAACTCTGTATATTTTAATTTGGGTCAAAGGACTATAATAAAAAATGCAGATATATTTTTCAGGTTAAATACATGATGTTCGGGCTAAAGGTATCCAAAAGTCATGACTTATTTTTGCGGAACTACCCAATAGAATTTTTTAAAAATATTTAAAGAGAAATAACATCTCACCAAGTTTTAATACCAATCATAGATTTCTATCATAGTATCATAGATTTCGATGTGTGCACCTTTTGTAGCACGACTAACGTCTAAATGGTAATCCAATTCAAGTGTTTCGTAGCATATCAGGCGTAATTAGACTTTTTTTGCTTGGGGATTCATTAAATCCATTGTGTATAAACAATAAATTGAAACTGTGGATGAGTTGAAAAAGCGTATCATTCAAGCAATTCGTGTAATAACTCCTGATATGCTACGAAACACTTGGAGAGAACTGGATTACCATTTAGACGTTTGTCGTGCTACAAAAGGTGAACACATCGAAATCTATGATACTATGATCAAAGTCTATGATTGATATTAAAACTTGGTGAGATGTTATTTCCATTTAAATAAATTTTTCAAAATTCTAATAAGTAGTTCCGCAAAAATAAGTCATGACTTTTGGATATCTTTAGCCCGGGCACCCTGTATGTTTTACTGATAGGTATGCGAGCTATATAGACATTTTGTTTTGGTGTTAATTAGCATTTGCTACGAACGTTGTCTCGTGATGCACAGATAATTCAGAGTTTCGCGTATTACTTTGGTGTTATAAAAATGAACTTTTAAAAAAAACTGCACTTCAGAAAAATTCCCGATGTAAAGGCTACCAAATATGATGATTGGATAAATGATAAACATCTTTTATTCACTCTGGTTCGTGTGTATATTTTAAGTCCCCATGCAAATATATGTTTATTATTTGTTAACTGTCTGATATCATAACCTATTCAAATCATACCTAACCAACTAAAATTCAACTCACCAACTGACTACCAAACGGTTACTGCATTATAATTCGCTAAATACGTGCTCTGTTTTAATGTTATAAAGTCTACTAATAACCCTATCCGTCTGATAGTTAACGCTCCGGATTCTATAAAGAATCCGTCAGCGTCAACGTTAAAGATTCCGATTGGCCCCGATTAATTAAATAGGTTAATGATTGGTGTATGATTGGTTGAAAAATTTTACGCTGACGCTGATTGGTTAAATGGGTCAATAATTAGTATATGATTGGTTAAAAATTTTAACGCTGACGCTGACGGATTCTCTGTAAACAGGCCCTTAGGGCCTGTTCACATAGGAGTCCGTTGCGTTGCGTTAAGGAAAAAATGACGTTGAGACGAAAATAAACCAATCATAGGCGTTAAAAATTTCATTGCTAATCGTTTGGAGGCATATGATTGGTTTATTTTCGTCTCAACATCATCTTGTCCTTAACACCACCTCAACGGACTTCTATGTGAACAGGCCCTTACATTACGCCCGTCAGCGTCAGCGTTACTCGCATCGAAAATTTTTCAACCAATCATAGACCTTCAAACATGAAATTGTTAAGGTCTGATATTGGTTAAACATTTCTACGCGTCTAATGATGTAAACAAGGCTTTACCCATAACTTTACACACCTTGACAGACCTTCATCATCTATCATCTGTTCTTGCAAACAAAGCAGATCTTTTTCAACATTATAACACTCGAGCATTATCCCAATTGCAGATGACGTAACAGGTCTCACGATGGCATCAAATTTGCGTGTATGCCCTCGTATTAAACAACACGGAATGAATTCCATAAAGATGGTGTAACAGGTCACATGATATAAACACTACGTGTTTATTGGCGTTAGTCAACAGGGACATATTACATCATCCAATGTACTGCTTGTACTTCCGCAGTGTATGAGAAAAATTCTGATTAACCAAAATACTGTATACACAAAAATACACTCTATAAAAAAAACAAAAAACAAATCTACGCACCAAGAGGGAACTGTCCGATTGCGACAAAAATTGGTGGGTGTGATGAACATACACTGGAAAAGAACGATTAACATTTCAGAATAATTGAATGATTTATTCCAGAGTTTGATCGTTATAAAGTGAAAAAGTCAATGGCGTTGGTCCACCTCTGGCCTGGATGCAATATGTCACCCGGCATGGCATAGACTGATAATATTCCCGGATGTTATCCTGCTAGATTTCTTGCCAAATTGTCTCCAACTGTTGGCCTAAATCGGCAACATTACGGGATAGTTGAATTCGCCTTAGCATCACGTCCCAAATGTTATCTATGGGGGAGAGATCAGGCGACCTAGGTGCTAAAGTAAGTGTTCGGAAAGCTTGAAGACAATTCATAACAACACGTGCTGTATGCGACTAGGCATTATCGTGTTGAAAAGTAAGTCCGGGATGGCGCAAGAGGAACGGCAACAAAACGAGTCGCAGAATGTCTTCTACGTTCTTCTGTGCTATGCGGCACTAATGACTACCAAAGGGGTCAGAGGTTATCAAAGAAAATGTCCCTCCAGATTATTACGCCCTGTTGTGGGTCTGTGTTACGCTGCCCTGGACGTACCCAGACACGTCTTCGGTGGTAGTCAGGGCACAGTTAGAAACGGGACTCCTCACTAAAGACTATACATCCCCAATCAGCGCAGTTCCAAGTTGATCGAGTTAAGCCCCAATGTGATCGGCTTTGGTATACAGGCATGGAGGGTGAACAGGCATGAAGGGTAAGTGGCATAACGGTCGGCGCGAGCGTAGATTCAACTCTCACAATCGTCTGTCAATTGTCATGATGTGTGCGGGTCACACGTCGTATGGTTGATAACGACGAAATCGGTGCTGTAACAGCCGATATGTGAATAGATCTGTCTTCCCGTTCTGTTGTGGTCCTAGGTCGACCGCTGCAGTCCTGACAATTATATCTGCCGTTGTTGAACCACTATTGCCAGTATCGTCTAATCGCTGCATCGCTTCGACCCAGATGTCGAGCTATTTTTCTCTTTGCCCATCCAGCTTCTTTCAATCCGACGACACGACGTCTTTCAGACTCTGAAATATTCTCGTAATGAGCACCAATCCTTCGGCGAGGCATTGTTACAATCGTCGTAAGATATCCGCCGTCGAGATGCAACAGAAATTCTGAACATCACATCGAGAATCGATCCTTCTATACACCCACTGGATGCGCAGTTCTGATGCACTAGAGCTTCCGGTATTCATGTGTTGGGCATCAAAATTTAGTAATTTGCATGTTCGATCGAAACATCTTTGCATGCAAACTTCATTACAATAGGACAGCTTCTTCTGAGTGCTTTTTGTTATAGAGTGCATATAACCAGTACGCTCCATCCTGTAAGAAATTTAGTAACGCAAACTGCAAATTTTCATGGTAATGATCGGGCTCGTAGGTTTGTTTATACTTGCCTAGAAGTTACTTCTCAATGATAATAGTCCATTACCAAACAAATCACTTAACTTATTTATCAATAAGTAGATCACTCAACACTTTTCATCGTTTTAATTTCACTTCTATACTTGTTTTAATCTCAGCAGAGTCTAGATTAACCATGATGCGTATTCTGCAGCAAGTCACACAGCTCTTTTATATATGTTCTATTTGTCAATATAAACTCACTCTATTCTTAGCTCTTTCAACCACCTTTTTATAGACTCGTTTGCAGTGGAATTGTAAAACTCAGGATTAAACCTGAAAATGGCATTGCGTTAATGCTGTTGTGTACTAATCCTACTGGATTCGCTCCCCCCAATGTTAACCTATGGAGAAATTCGACAAACTTCCGGCTCCCTCCGCTTTCGCCCATAAGCCCGTGTACGAACCTGAAGACCAGATGCTGCGTAGCCAAACCTGCAAACTCAGCCGAGGGTTTATTTCCCCTATTATGAATAGTATATGAATAGTATAAAATAGTTTATGAATAGTATATGCCTGGGCACCGAACAGACAATACAGATTTGCCGACCAATTTGGGCAACCCAGGGTCCCCAACCTATGGAGAAAATGTGTCTACTATTTATAGGTACATAAATGCTGATAATCAAATAAAAATGAGGTTTTCAGATAGCCAGTCATTTTCTGCACCTTGCAACATAATTCATTCTATGAATTTTGTCCACCAAAGGAATTTATAAGCGTTTAAAACACGCTATACCAGAGTTTTTTCCCCGAATAATTTAAATTTTAATATATTAATTTACATTTTTGTTTTACAAAAATGCCCCAAGGTGTGAAATTTCTTTCTTTATTACGGAGTATACAATCAAAATAAGTTTTTAAAAAAAATCCAAGTCGGCAATCCTTGGACACATTTTCTCCATAGGTTAACTTTGAGGTGAGCGAATCCAATAGAGTTAGTACACAGCAGCCTAAACATAGAAAAAGCATAGTACAATGTAAATAAAGTAATATAAAGTGTACCTATCTATATATATAAAACACATCAGTAACTGACTGACTGACTGACTGACTGATTGACTGACTGACAACGCACAGACCAAATCGCTGGACCTGAAGGGCTGAAATTTTGCATGGCGATTCTTTTTATAGTATAGGGGTGCACTAAGAAAGATTTTCGATAAATTATGTTGGTTTTAACTAGACCAGGCACTGTTCATCACTGTGTGTGGTTTGACGTTGTTGTTCTGCTGATTTAGTTATTCTTTAACTTTTCTTAGTTGATGCTCATCTGTTCTGACTGTAGTCCTAAGTGACTGTTTATAATTTTTGCGACTGGTCCAAAAATACCTGGATAGCTAAAAATTCCCTTTCGGACAATGGATCCAAGATCCGAAAGTCCCAGGAAATTTGTAGTCAGGGGCCTTCCCTCCTGCACTGACACCACCGATATTGAAACCGCTATCAGAGGTCGGTTTGGAACCCATTAAAACTGCCTACTTAACAAGTAGGAAAACAAAAAAGCCCATGCCTCTTTTTGTTATCTCTATGAGACCCTCTCCCAATATAGATAACCTTAATAAAATTAAAACTATCAGTTATCTATGCGTAACATTTGAGCACTTTAAGGAATCTGGTGTCAGCCAGTGCTACCGGTGCCAAATGTTCGGCCATTCCTCACTCACCTGTAAGCTTTCGCCCAGGTGTGTAAAATGCGGGGAAGGCCACTCTTCTAATGAGTGCATTCTCAACAACTCTGACGCGGGCACCAAATGTGCTAATTGCAAAGGCAATCACACCGCCAATTACGGCGGTTGCCCCCTAAACTAAGGTGACCAGATTTTAACATTGGTAAAGCGGGACACCATTGACCGGGGGGGGGGGGGTGGTTCTTGATTAAAAATTCGGTGTATTTGGAGCAGCAAAAATTTTTATAGAACGCAAAAATAGTATTGTAATATATTTTTTTAATTTCAACTTAAGTACAATTTACAAATATAATAATTAAAAAAATTATGTATAGTATTATTTTATTCTTTGGCATATTTTTCATTTGCCTGAATTTCTTTTAGTAGATTGCTGTCGTTGTTTAAAAGGTCATGAAATTTTCACAAGAATTTGTTAAATTATATTGCACACATAAAATGGCTTTCAAAGTCTCAACACTTAATTGTGATTTTTCTGATGTCCACACTTTATTTAATGTAGGAAAAAACGCAGTATTAGTTCCTTTTAAGGACAGCGCGTATTCCACAATTTTTAGTGCATTATTGTATGGAACATGGTTTGTTTCGAAATGATGAAATATTTCTAACCATTTGTTCTCTATTGTGATTTTTGCTGATGCTCAAGATTTAACCTTTTACTTATCAATATATTTTTTTAATAATGATACCTCATTAAAAAGAACATTTTCGGAAAAATTACTATATGGGAAATTTTGAGTAATATGATCGAATGATTTTTGCACATCATTCCAATTAAGTTCTTGTTTTAATGTAACCCAATGAAAATGTTCAATATCATTGTAATGTACCAACACTCTTCTAAATAATCTATTCAGTTACTATAGAACTTTTTGACGTGATTCATGATATCTGCACGATTTATTTCCCCTTGTTCTTCTAGCTGGCTTGTACTATTACCGATAGTTAACGGAAGAAAATTATTTTCTAATCATACTGAAATTTTAAATTATTAACTACATTTGCTACTTCGATTACCGAAATTTTGTCACCTTCAATAAGTTTTATAGCATTTTGAAAAAGAGCTGCTTGATTGAGTACAAACTCTAGCCAAATTTTTGACGATTCTTTTTCAAAAAACTCTTCTAAAATTCTAGGATATTTATCCTGTGATAGAAATTAGGATTTCAAAGGATAGTATATTTTGAAAATTCTTTCGACAGCTGGCAAAAGAGCTAACCAGCGCGTTTTAGTGTTTTCTGATATTCGACTTCCGCAGTTTCACAAATTTCCTTAAGCATTTCAACACGCGCAGTGTATATATAGAAATAAGAATATACAGTAACCACCGCTTGTAGTGATCACTGGTTATAAGAATCAACCGTTTATAAGAATCAATATCGCGAAAACAAAAACAAATGAATTATTTCCATGTTAAAATTTTCGCTTTAAAGAATCAATCCACCGGTTTTAAGAATCAGTTTACACTCTTCGCTTTACTTCCATTTTTCCAAAAAACCTACTTAAACCCTCAAAAGGCACGAAGTTCGTTCTTTTTTTTAAAGAAAGATTGATAAGATGGGATGGAATATAGTCGTAAAATTCACCCCTTTCTTTATTAGACATAACATAATCGTTTCCCCTTAAACGTTTTACCACAACACTGTCCTATTAGCTTGACCCGGGGGCAACTTTACCCGTCCGAGTAAATCTTCGTCTGAGACTATAAGTATTGAAAGAGGTATAAACAGCCTTCTGAAAACTTCATTACGTCAAACTACAGTAGAAAACTTTTTCTTGCTCCCTTCCTGTAGTTGAAATGTTAAAACTGTTAAGCAGGTATGTTGTAACTTGTAACAAATATTGTATTTTTTTCTTCTCTTACTATAATCATGTGTATCTACTTATAGGTCTAAAAATTAAGTTTTATTTTTAAAACTATAAAAAAAATTTTAATAAAAGATAGTTAATGTAAATGAAAGAGTATTTTATGGTAAATTATCTAATATATGTATATATAGGTGTGTGTGTTCCAGTCCAAAAACCTAAATTTCGGTTATAAGAATCAACCGCTTATAAGAATCAAAAACAGTAATAACAAACGTGATTCTTATAAGCGGAAATCACTGTATTTTAATAACAATATTTTCCACATTTACGGGCAACAAGTCAGCAGCTGTTTGAATGGCGTTATGTACTGTGTGCGCTGCATAACCAACACCAATAATGTTTGATTAAAGTTTAACGTTTAATATTATAAAATTAACAAAAATAATATAAAACTCATATCCTGGCTAAATAGCCACATGGCCGCCGAAAACCGTATATTCCCTTCCTGTTTTCCCGCAGTCCCCTAGCTTGTCGTGCATTTTTTCCAAAAATCGGGACTTTTTTAAATTGCCGCGGGACGCGGGACAAATTGTTAAGAACCGGGACTGTCCCGTCAAAAGCGGGACGTCTGGTCACCTTACCCTAAACCCGAAAAATAGAGAAAAAAATCAAGTAAAAACTACCGTGAAAATTGTTCCAAATATGACAAAAAATTCTAATGAAGTCCCAAAGGACATTTCCAATAATAACAAGAAAGAGGAATTTATCCCCTCCAAACCCCCCAAAACTTCAGCCTGGAAGGTGCCTCTGAACACCAAAAAATTAACTTCTCACGAAATAAACAATGCATCAACATCACAGGACATTTCTCATATTGCTGAAGTCTCCGCCGTCGCTTCTACATTAAATTCCAAGGATCCTGCTCCAATAAAATTAAAAAATCCAGCTACAATGTCTAAATCGAAGAAAAAATCAATCACTTCTTATACTGAAAACTCGGCCGCATCCTACCCGGCTACTGATACTAACTCCACGCCTACTGACACACCCAAGTCTACTCCTGTGTCAACCTCTACTTTCGCTGAAATCTTCGAAGTTTTTAGAACCATCAAAGAAATGATGAATGATTTTAACGTTACTGATAATATTGAGCTTTTTAAATCTATTGCTCGTGCTCTCAAAGAAAAAAAAAACAATCCTGTCCAAAGGCTCCTTGATATCATTGAAATTATTACTAAGTACTTAAACCCCGCCCCTGATCATGTCTAGCTTAACTTCGTTCCCCTCTCTGAGAGTTTTGTTCTGGAATGCCAACAGTCTTTACAATAAAATTGTTGAATTTCGGGATTTCATGGAAATTTCTAATATTGACCTAGCACTAATCCAGGAAACTAAATTTACATCGCCCTGGCGCTTCAACGTCTCATATTATACCCTTTTTCGTAACGACCGCCCTCCCCTTGCCAAATTCTATTATGAATCCCGGTGGTGGTTCTGCTATTTATGTTCGCAGAGGTTTAATACACTTCCCCATAAAATCTATTGAAACGGTAAGTGCAGAGAACACTTCTATCATGGTTATGCCATATAGAAAAACCAAAATTTTAATTTCTTCTGTCTACATCCCTCCTAATAAAATTTTTCTGGTGTCCGACTTTAACAAAACTTTAAAAAAATTTTCAACTCCAATAAATTCTGCATTGCCGCTGGTCACCTTAATGCGCATCATACTGCCTGGAATTGTCGTTCTACTAATTCTTCTGGTAGAGCCTTTCAGAAATTCGTCTCTAACAACTCGGATGTTAAACTTCTTATCCCTCTTTCTCCTACGCACTTTTACTCTCATGGCTCTTCTACTATTGACCTGGCCCTTATTAAAAACATTCCCTATCCATTCACTATTGAAACTCTTGATGTCTTCGACTCGGACCACCTTCCCGTTCTAATTACTTTCGACCAGCAGGTTGATATCCATAATCCCAATCCCTCAACCTACAATAACTGGGACCAGTTCCAGAGTATTCTAAATCGCTTCGATCTATTTACCCCTCCATTCGTTGCCGCGAGAACATCGAGCATACCACCAAAACTCTTAATAACAAAATTTTCAACACCAAAATTAGCTCTACGCACGTCCTTAAAAACCGAGATTTCATAATCTCCCGGCTAATATTGTTACCTTAATCAAAAACCGTAACGCGGCCCGCAAACTACCAATTCACCCTCCTCCCAGAGCATAGACAAAATTATTACTACCTTTTACACGTGTCCGCCGTGATATACGTAAATTTAAACAACAAAATTGGTCTGAATTTCTCCAAAGTCTCTCTCCTCAAGACAACACTATCTGGCGGTTCGTTAAAACCCTTAAATCTAAACATTATAACTTTTCACCCATTCAAGGCCCTAATGGCATTGCCTTCGAAGACGCGGACAAAGCTAATACTATTGCTAACACTTATCGCGAGCAATTCTCTCCTAATTATGACCTAGTGGACGAGGAAAATGACAGAACTGTCCTCACCACTGTTCAAAATTTTCTTTCTGCCCCCCCCCCGTACCCATGATACTGAACCGGCTTCCGTTACTGAAATCACCAACATTATTCAAAAACTTAAAATCAAAAAAGCACCGGGTAATGACAACATTAATAACTGTGTCCTTAAACATCTCCCTATTAACATTATTATGTACATAACCGTCATTATTAACGCGATTCTTAAATTTAACTCCTTCCCCACTTGCTGAAAAACCTCTATTGTTAGTCCCATACCTAAACATGGTGCTGATCACAATCTTCCTCAAAATTACCGCCCAATCAGTTTACTGTGTTCTCTCAGTAAAATTACTGAGCGCGTTATTCTTAATAGAATCTCTAACTTCCTGGATGACAATGACATAATTATTCCTGAACAATTCGGCTTCAGAGCCCAGCATAATACTACCCTTCAACTCCTTCGTGTTGTCGAATTTGCCAGCGACGGCTTGATTGCTAAGAGACCCACTAGTGCTCTCTTTCTGGATATTAAATGTGCTTTTGACAAGGTTTGGCACCCTGGTCTCATCTATAAACTTATCGATATTAAATTGCCCGACTCTCTTATGTACCTCCTTCATAACTATTTCCACAATCGTCATTTTGCTGTCTGCGGTAATCGCGATCTTTCCAGTAATTTCTATATTTCTTCAGGTGTTACTCAAAGTAGCATTCTCGCCCCGACCCTGTTTAGTTTGTACTTATATGATATTCCTAGAGTAATTAATACTCTTCTTGCCCTCTATGCGGACGATACAGCTATTCTCTCTACCTCTCACAACATTAATTATCTTGCCAGTCAGATCCAACGGCATATCGACACTTTAGAGAGTTGGTTCGCGCGATGGAAAATTCGAATCAACCCCTCTAAGTGCGACGCGATTTTCTTTTCCAATCGTTACTGTAATCCCCCCCCGGCTTTACCTTTTCAATTCACCTATTGTCTGGGAGAACACTGTGACCTATCTTGGTGTGACCCTTGATCGCAGGCTGACATGGAAATTTCATGTCGATAAACTAGTACAAAAATGTAACGCTGTTACCATGCAACTTCGCTCATTAATATATGGCCTTTTATTATAATCTTTCTCTGAGAAACAGAGTCCTTCTTTTTAAACAAGTTATTCTGCCCGTAGCTCTTTATGCAATACCGGTCTGGTTCTACGCAGCGAAAACTCATATCCATAAACTGGAGGTCATCCAGAACTTGACTCTCAGACGTATTCACCGAACGATCCGTTATATGTCTAATGAAACCATACGACGAGACTTCAGCATCCTTTCCTTCAAGGAAACTGCAGTTAAACTCTCCAAGATTTGTTTTGATAATATTCCTAACATTCGCAAGGAGATTATAGCTGAGTTTCCCGACTATGACTACTCCCACCGTGCAAACCGCAAACGCCCTCGGGCGTGTCTTCTTAAGAGCTAACACTGTCTCTTCTATCTTGCTTACTTATTCTTATTTTTTTACTCCTCCCTCTTGTATTTTTACCAACCGCCTAGACCTTTACTATATTCTCAATGCGAATATCTTCCTCATTTTTCTTAAATAACTGTGGCAACTCTAGCCCAGTGGATGCGCGTACGCCTTGTTATTTTTCTCCCAGGTGCGATTCCTGGCGTTTGCTTTTATTTTACTATTACTTATTTTACTTGTATTATGTTTTTACTGATAATGGCCTATTTATGATATTTAATTACCTGCTGAGCAAATATATTTCTGATGCATAATGTTAAAATTGGAGATAAAGTCCTACAGACCTTGGAGCTCCGACAAGTTGATATACCTGAATCTGAACAAGAACCTGAAGAAAGATTTTTGAAAGATTCTTCTTAGATTTTTTAAAAATTAAATTTTTAAGCTGTTTTTGTAACTTTTTTCAAGTTTGCATTTAAAATAATAATATGAGATTTATAAAATTTATATCAAGAGAAAGATCATAAAAATTCCTTTAAAATGAAATCTTTTTCGAATCTTTACCTCCATTTTCTGATTTTTGGTGAATTTTTAAAGATTAATTTTTAGAATTTAATTTATCAAATACTGATCACGTGATTTGTTTTTCTGGTACTTTAAATTAATTTATCATCACGTGCATAAAAACGAAATAGGTAAAAAAAAATATTTTTCTTTTCTTGCTAATGCGGCAGACGATTGGACATTATCCAAAAAATATTAAAATACAGTAAAAGATATGTTCCTCAAACTGTACTATATTAACTGTATATTATATTCTTTAGTATGTTCTATTAGATTTAATTTGAATGTTTTCTTCTACCATTATTTTGTCTATAAAAATATACGTTACGATTTTTTATAACTTTTTTTTTGTTTTTTTACACCTTTTACATTCATTGATCGTTGTATTTAATTTGAATGTATTCCGTAGCGAAGTTATTTAATTTGAATGTATTCCGTAGCGGGTATTCAGCTAGTAGAATATAATTCTGCTAGTTTTGATTGACCGTAAGATTCTTCGATCGCATCTCGCCCTCTAGATAATAAAATGGTTGGTTGGTTAACTGCGTTACATTCGTGTTTTTGGCACAAGAGTACTATTTTGAATAAAATGGGATTTTGCAGCATGATATTTAAAACAGTTTTCTAAAACGTTTAAAATATGATACTGCAGTTTGGGGCTTTAAGTCTGGAAATAAAAGCCCCAAACGTCTGCTCTGCAGGCTTTCAGCTCTGAACGCGATTTGAGACGTAGACAAGTTTTGTAAAAATAGTTATATAGTCAGCAAAATGCTTAGTCCCCGGTTAATAATTAAACGCTCTCGTATTAAATTACATTTTCGTTTGTTTCGCCTTTTATTGTGAAATAAGAGTGAGTTGATTAGACAAGGAGCTTTTATTTCGGGAAAAGTGACTCTCAAATAAAACGGGGCTTTTAAAAAGTCTGAATTAAAGTAAAAATTAAGGTTTTATTAAGATTCAGACTGATGAGAATTGCATTCAGGAATGAAATTAAAATTAATATGTTAATGCGATTTTAAATAGTGTCCTCTGGCTTAATGGGATTTTAAATAGTCTGTAACATGTCCTAACTCTCACTGATTCAAGATGATAAGCCTAATTTAAAAATCTATGTCTGGTTGTGTTTTCGACTCCTTTGATAGAATTCAAGACGAATTTTTGGGGTTTTAGTGCATAGCGGAATTGTGCATTTAAGACTATTACAGCAACTTTTGCTTGTGTCGGAGACAGCAGAGGTAATGCGACAGTTACTTGACATGTATTAAACTTAAAAACTCGCACTTATGTATAGCATAATACTGAGTATTTGAGGAAACGAGTAAAGTCCAACTTGGAGTTTATTAAAAACTAAAAAACATGGTTAAAAACATAAAAACAAGCTATTAACATAACGACGAGCGTAATACGAGTTTCACATCACATTAAGTGCTACTCGTCTCTCTCTCTCTCTCTCTTTCTATATATATATATATACAGGGTGAACCAAAAATTCTTAAAAACTTTAAAAATTCATAAAAAAAGAAAGTTATTATGATAAAGAAGTACGGTTTGCAATAAAGGTCTCACAAGGAAGTCGGATTTTTTTAGCATCAACAAAATTAATTAAAAAAGTCACCGGTAGATAGCGCTAACATGCGTGGAATTATGCAGAATCATGAAATCCATCTTGCAGTAACATATTGTGATACACGAGGATTTCTCACTCACTTTCAGAATGTTATCATTACACGATCGAGTGTTGTTTGTCAAGCTGTTATGAGTTGTCTTAGTTGTGTCGTAAAATGTTCTAGAGGTCATGTTGAACATTTTTTATAAGCAAGAATAAACGAATGGAATGTATTGTTGGTGTTTTCAGATAGCCTGAACTCTTCTGCACTTTGTAACAGGATTCATTTTTATAAATTTTGTCCACCAAAGCAATTTATGGGCGTTTAAAACACACTATACCAGATTTTTCCCCCCGAGTAATTTAAACTTTAAAATATTATTTGCATTTTTTTAAAAACGAAAAATACCCTAAGGTGTAAAATTTCTTTCTTTCTTTCGGAGTACAATACAAAAAAATCTTTAAATTCAAGTCGGCAATCCTTGGACACATTTTCCCCAGAGGTTAACATTAAAGTGAGCGAATCTAATAGGGTTACTATACATCAGATTTAATGTATAGGGCTTTATTAACTGAAACAATTAAATTGCTCCTTCCAGAGCATATATAAAGATCCTAATTCACTCTAATACGTAGATGGTGAGGATTCCTGGCCTATGAGTCCTAAGACAAAAAGAATAGTTAACGAGGAAAGTTAGAGGGGAAACGCGACTTTAATTAAAGAATTGGTGGTGACACTTGGTAATGTCACCATCAGTTGCTCCACTAGAAGCTTGTCTGGTGAGACTATGAACAGAAGACTCGAAGACTGTCACAGTCTTTCGAAGGAAAACATCGTTGACTTATACAGTTGACTTACGCTGTTAGTCTGGAGATTCAACGGGAACCGATACTGGTTAAAATCTCGAACTGGAATAGCAGCCGACAGAGTATAATGGGTAGGCATACAAACCAGGTAGGCATTATCAATAAAGTTTGAAGTTGAATTGCAATAAACTAAACACATTTCACTGCGTTCATATCATATGGTGTACCAACGTTTCCAAAAATAATCTATGTTTTGAGATTATATCAAAATTTTGAGAGTTGTTTCCGATTTCAACAAATACGTGTCAAGAAAAGAGCCCTCCAAGAAGCAATTCAGCCCATACAGCGATGTGTGATGCTGCCAATTATGCGGTCCATGAGTTCGGTAGGAAGTGAAAGCCATTGCTCTTGCAAAGCAGTTGAAGGCGTGGCTAGGGTACTAGGAGGAGGATTGAGAGCAGATATACGTCGTCCTAAAGCGTCCCAAACATGCTAGATAGGATTCAGGTCCGGTGATAGAGCTGGCCACTCCATGCGCTGAATTATTTCCTGCTGGAGATAAGCATCCTCGATGCGAGACCTGTGCGGTCTCGCGTTATCGTCCTGTAGCACGAAAGCATCACCTATTGTTCCGGCATAAGGGCGCACATAAGCATCAAGGATGTCATCTCTATAGGTGTGAGCATTCACATTTCCACGGGGAAAGACATGGAGGTCTGTGCGTCCACCGAAAGAGATACCACCCCAAACACAGACATTGCCTGACCAGTATGCATCTCTATCACGGATGTGGGATGGATGAAAACGAGTTCCAGGTTCTCTCCAAATCAAAATGCGCCTACTATCACTTTGGAGGCTAATCCTGGACACATCCGTAAAAAGAACAGCCCTCCATTGATCACGCGTCCAGTGGACATGTTGACGTGCCCTCTGTAAACGTTCCCACCTATTATAGCGTGACGTGGGTGGGACGCAAATGGCTGGTCGCCTCGCAAAAAGACCACCTTCGTGAAGCCCTCTACGCACGGTTGACGTTGATACCAACCTTCCAGAGCTTGCAGCGAGGGAGGATCTACAGACGGAGCTTGCAGACGGAGTTGCGGTTCTATTCCTTCGGGCGCATAATGACAAATATCGGTCATCAGCACTCGTCGTAGCGTATGGCCGTCCTTGGCTGAACCTCCTGGATGCCGAATCCGTGGTTAGAAATTGTTGCTAAAGTCTATGAACGACAGACGGACTCACATTTAGCCATCTGGCCACTTCTGTCTGACTTTGTCCTGCTTCTAGTCTCCCACTAGCTAGCCATCGCAGTTCTTCGGTCAAATGAAGCCTGAAGGTCATTGTTACAATTTGGCTATGCCAGATGTCTAATATCAGCCTCGCAGCGAAAATTACCGCCTTCAAGTTCAGGTATTTCAACCTGTCGGAGCTCCAAGGTCTGTACAATTACCGCCTTGCTCTGAAACATGCACTTTTATGCTCCTAGCAAATGACGTATTCCGACTGCAGCGCCACTATTTTGCATAATGTAGCATAATGTAGTATTGTTCAGCACCTTTTACTTAACAACATATTCAAATTTTAAGCAGATTGGCCTAGTTTTGAACGTGTTATCCCTCTTTTTGTGATTTTTCCTTAATTTTTTATAACTAGTGTATATTTGTGGTAGATCCACAGTTCAACACTATGTTCAACACATCTTAAAGACATAAAATATTGTTCTCTCGTCACCGCATCACAATGGAGCCATGAATCAATAGAATGGTTCTTTGCTGCAAACAGCAAGTATTTCTCCCAAGGGCTGCTTTCATGGCTTCGACATCACAGTCTGTTCAGACAGAAATTCGAAGCTCTCTCTTCGAACAACTCCAACAACCCCAGTTAAGACACGTAAGAGAGACTACTGCAGGTATCGAAAGATATCGAATCGCAGATATCACAGATTTCGAAAGATCTCAGTCTGTCAAGCAAATTGACGTTAACTTTTACAATCTTCCTCCAGTCACTGATAGATAATTCTGTTACTTCATAATGGCTTTTATCATGACAGAGTGATATTATAGTATACAAACCTATTGCACGATTGACTAGTAATAAATTTATTTCTCCTTCATTTTTGTTCATTAGTTAGGTATTTCACTTGTACATCATACAAGTAAACTGTTGTGTAGATGTCGGCTGATTTCCTCTGGAAATGCATTTATGCTAAAAAATATCGCACAGATAGTTTAAGTATGATTTTTAAGTATATGTTCTTTTTACCACAAGGTAAACATAGTTTGAAAAATTTCTTTATTTAATCACAACTGCAACCACTAAAGTTTTAACTCAAGCAGTTTCTCCTTTTGGAGTTGGCCATACTTAAAAGAAATAAATTTTCCATTTGAAAACCGACCCATGTCAAATGGTATACACCTTTTAAATTCTCAGATACCATTATAAAATCTCCAAAATACAAACCGCTAAACGCAGAAATGAATCCTTTCAGAGAACTACACGTTCTTGAGGAGAGAAATTTCAAGTTCAATTATTCTGGCAGTCCCTAATGAAACTTCTTAACTTAACTGCATGTTACGAACCTGAATATTCTCCTGTCCACGGTTCTCTAAAAAGAAACTGTATAGGCTGCTCAAATTCTTTGTCAGTTTTAATTAAAGTGATGACACTCCGGGGTGATTCTAAAGTTAATTGAATTTCGTGAATATTTAAGAGTCCTTTCTTGAAACACCTATGACGAAATATTTGTCCTTTTAACATTTAGCTTCCCACGCTTTGTTACTGTTTATTTATGTGGACTTACGAGGGAATATTATTCCTTTTGAATGATGGCTTTCGATTTATTTCTGTATTATTTCTCTGCCCTGAATCCGTAAGAGTAGATGTAATGCATAATTGCTTTTCTCCTTCACGGAGTACTAATATATTAACGTAGGACTCTGGACTCGTACTGGAACATACATTAGCAGATTTTTGCCATCATGGTTATAAAACAAAATTTGTGAAATATGGAGCATTTAGACATCATTATTTTCATAATATTAATGTCTCACCTGATTATTATAGTTATTTTTATTTCGTGAATATGGTATTCTTATTATTATCATTCAACTATTGTGAACGTTACTTTGAATCAGAAGAGAAGAACTTATTACATTGGGGCTTAGGATAACGTAATTTGGAGATTTGTACTTATTTGATAAATCTCTACCAAAAATAGTAAAGAAAACCTCCCAATAAAGAAAAATTAATTTTCTGTTTATTGGGACTAAAGGATCATTGATAAAAGAATTTGATGAATTAGGAATAACTTATAAAAATTCATGGCGCTGACTATGATACCAATTTACCTTGCAGTCCGTGTAAATATCTATCTGTCTATCTATCTATCTATCTATCTATCTATCTATATATATACATTTATATATAAATATATAAATATGAATTTATTTAAATATATATATATATATATATATATATATATATATATATATATATATATATATATATATATATATATATATATATATATATATAAAGTAATCATTAACTGTTCAGTTACTAAACGTTTCAAGTATATTTTAAAAGTATATCTTTTAAGTTTGTCTTTTCTTACTTTGCCTACTTCTTACTCAATCGAAATTTTTGTAATTTAAGAGGAATAAGAAAAATAATTTTTTTAGTTACTCGCCTTTTGTAATGATTTCCACTCTCTAACGTGACTTTATATATAAAGTACTTTATTCGTATAAAAAATACCGTAACGTTTTCAAATTTATGCTATCCAGGAAATTTAAAACATGTTTGTTTTTGATATGTCTGCTGAACCTGATAGTTCTATTTGCATATACTTTATTTCCCCTTTTATCGACATGAAAGGTTTTAAGGTAATTTGTTTTCAGGATTTATAAATGTGTTATTTATAAAAAATTATAATCACATTGAAGGGAATAAAAATACCTTTTTTTTGCCAAAGTAATTTTTGCTCTCGATAAATTACTTTCAGCGTTTTCGTTCTGAATTAAGAATCCTAGAGATTGTATAATAAAAACCGAACCAAGGGATTGTGTATAAAATTTCATCGAGATAAGTTGCAAGGAGTTTTAGATAAATTTTAGATTTTTTTTAGAGTTTTCAATCTTTTGAATAAAAGCAAATCACATGAAAACTTTCAGGGTGCGGCAGAATGTAATCCCACATTTCAATGGGCAATAAAAGATGAACCACACAATTTACAGAACAAAGTTTTGTATTTTCCAAAAGTACTAACACTCGAGATTTTTTTTCATTAGGCTTTAAATATAACATCACTCAGATGGCTTCCGTCATTTGCGACGCGCTGCCGAAGCCGTTCTCTCCAGTTTTCCATCACTCTGTTGGTCATCGCTGGGAAAATGACGTTAACTTCCTTACGAATAGCAGACTTGCGGCCTCGCTGCACATTTCAGGAGTTCTAATATTCCGCGGACGACCACTTGGTTTCCTTCGAAATGCATACATACCGTCTTGCTGTCACGTTTGAAACTCATCGCAGAATCGATATCATCCACTTTAAGAGCCGCATTCAAAACGAACGAACTTTAAATTCGTGGACCTGAAAGTTCTTCTATGATGTCAGTGGGTTGGAGAAGTTACGAGCCCATCAGATGTCGAACCTGGGGATGCTAGGTCAAAATTAATGTTTATTAGCCTGGTTGCAAATATTTGCTATAAAAATATTTCCAACCTGGTCAACTTCGACCGTTGTGGTGCCATTGTAAACTGGAGCCGTCCGTAGTATAGGCTTGGTCTGGCATGTTCGGGCCATGGGGTGGCATAGTAACAAAAATTGCAACAGCAGATATAAAGTTAAATAAATCAATAACATACAATTTTGTTGTTTGCACAGCTAAAAAAATAATTACAAAGCTATAAAAAAGCTACACAGCTATAAAATATTTGCACAGCTATAAAAAAGGAAATGTTCCGGCCAGGGGAGGGGGAGGCATAATAACAACAACTACAACAGAAAGTATAAAGTTAAATAGATCAATCACATACAATTTTGATGTTTGCACATCTAAAAAAAATAATTGCAAAGCTTTAAAAAAGCTACACAGCTATAAAAATATTTGCACAGCTATAAAAAAAATATATGTTCCGGCCAGGGGGGCATAATAACAACAACTACAACATCAGGTATAAAGTTAAATAGATCAATTACATACAATTTTGATGTTTGCACAGCTAAAAAAATAATTACACAGCTATAAAAATATTTGCACAGCTATAAAAAAATAAATGTTCCGGCCAGGGGGCATAATAACAACAACTACAACAGCAGGTATAAAGTTAAATAAATCAATTACACACAATTTTGATGTTTGCACAGATAAAAAAATATACTCTTGCATTTTATAAAAACATATATTAAAAAATTACGAGAAACACATTAGGTTAATAAATTACATAACTTAGAGAAATAAAGATAGTTTTAAAACACTATTGGACAAGCTGTCAAGCGAAACTCCAGGAGACTGTTTAATGGTTTCAGATCGAGAATGGATATAAAACTCAACAATCAATTTGTTATAGACAATTAATTTTAAGAGTTCCCGTCCTTCACAAAATAGTTGCAGCGAGGCAAAACGACTGGCAAAAATAACGTAACAAAATACTTTTTAATAATGGGAAATAGTTCAAATTTTTCTCACGGAATTCTAAAATCTTCTAGCAATGCGAATGATTTAAATGGATTATCTTTCACGGCTTGCCCCTATCATTTTTCATTCTGGCGTGGCGTATTCCATAACGAACATTTCCAAGATTCTTGAGAATGAAAGAAAATAAATTTTTAAAATCTAACCTAACAGAAAACCCTATAACCGCATAACGAGGAAAGAGGGGGGGGGGTGCGGAGTTTATTATTTTGTCAAGAAACAGATTATTTGAGAGAGGGAAAAATTTTTTGGAGCCCCAATAAATTTACTCAGCTAACACGGAACTTAATTATAATTGTTTCAGAATAAGAATAGTTCCCCCTGGTTAATCAATTAAGTTTTATGGAGATCACTCCGAGTTCGGGTGAATAGTTTTAAAAACTTAATCAGGAAAGTAATAAACTAGAAGATGGGAAAGATTAAAAGCGAAGCATCGGTTTATTAAAAGTGGAAGGAAGCCTAATTGTTAATCTCATGCCGGAGAAGAAAAAGCATTCCGTTATATATGCATAATGTAAGTTAAAAGGAAACTAGAAACAATCTTTGGAAAAATTTTCAAAGTCATATTTAACACGATAAGCGATAATTATTAGTTTCGAACATCTTGAGACTTCAAAAGACTTCTCTAAATTTTTCAAATATTTATAATAAAAATATTACTTACATGAAAGTGTCAAAGGAATTCCATCGTAATGACTAGCACCATAGAATAAAATTTCAAGAAACATTATGATAGCTTAAATATGATGTTTTTTAGCACTGTATTTAGGGTGGAACCAGTTATTTATTTATTTTACCTCTGATTTTCTGCTGCTATCGTTATGTTGCTTTCAATATTGTTTTCAGACTGCTGTCTTGTACTACAGTGCTAAAATGGAGAAAATTAAGAACTGAATAAAGAAATTCTTCTTTAGTCATGATCAAATGAAAACAAGCCACAAACTGAAAAAGAATGGAGATGCAAAATTTGGCGGCCATTCGTTCGGTGATAGAGATCTGACTTTCTTGCCGATAAAGTTCGATCAACGTTGGATTAATAACGTTGTTTAATAAAATGACTTTCCAGTGTCCCACGGCTGCAAATGACAGGTCATTACTATCAACAGTTAGTGTATGTGTATGTGTATATTGAAGCTTGTTTATTGATATATATACATATATATATATATATATATATATAAATATATATATATATATATATATATATATATATATATATATATATATATATATATATATATATATATATATATATATATATATATATATATACATACAGTAGAAATCATTTATAAGAACATCCAGGGGACTTTAAAAACTTTATAATCGATAGTTTTTATATCCGATAGATAACTTAAAACTGCTGGAAATAGCAAATTCACTGTCACAAAATTTCTATTTACACCTGAAACATGACGTTCAAAAATGGTTAAAAGGTTCAAGTTCAATCAAGGAAAAACACACTGCTCATTTTCATATAGGTATGAATTTTTGAACTTTTTCAAATACATAGTTCTAAAAACGTTAAAAAGAAAAATGAATAAAATTATGTAACTATTATGAATGTACATACATAATGCAATATTTTGTTTTTACATGTTTATTCATTTTCTGAAAAATAGTCAGTAATATTTGTTTGTTTAGTTTTTTTTTTTTTGTAAATAAAAATAATTTTCGGTTATCGCGACAAGTTCTTTGCGACAAGTTCGCGACAGCTTTTTTATTGTATCCTTCAAAAAATCGTCATTGCAAGCTAAAAATTTATTTAAAGTATTGACTGCTGAAAACTTTTAAACTCGGACAAGGAAGCTCGTTCAAAAGATCTTCTGAACTGACATTGTCGTCAACATCATTATCTCTGCCAGAAATCTCTGCATTTACGCCTGCAACAATATCTTCATCCGTTACATTCCCTTGAGTTGCAACAGCCAAATCTATGTCTTCATATTCCTGAAGTGAATCTTGTTCAATTGGCAAATCTCGAACCCAGTATTGAAGCGTTTCATCTCTAGCGTCTTGAGTTTGAAAAATGGGAGGATTTTCAACCATAAGAAAACCAGCATGCAGGAAACAATTCGAATTTTTTTTAAAATGCAGATTGAAGATTTCATGGTCTTCATAACCTTCTCTTAACGTAGTCCAAACGGTTTTAAGCCAGTTATCAGAAGCTCCTGGTGGCACGACGGCCAGGTGATGGTCGAATGGCTAGGCGCTGGCATTCACACACTCAGACCCTGTGGGTTCGAGTCCCACTGTTGGCATGGCTGTTCGTAGCCGTTCGGAATCGGCTTTAAACTGTAGGTCCCGGTCTAATTAACCCTCGTGTAGCAAATAGTTGACCGTAGCGCTACAAACCAAACCTGGTGGCACGGCCTTCGATTCTCCACTGATTCTCAAGAACACAATGAAATGCGTCTCCCGAAATCTCTGGATCCACGAAGTTGAACAAACGAAATCATGTTTTTTAGAGCTTCGCAAATTCAATTGTTTTCGCTTGCAAATTCTGTCCCATAAGGGGAATGTTGGCACTCCTTTGAATCTTAAACCAATGCAAAAAGGCTTCTTCTATGTCAGCATGTGGACATAATCGAAGTTTCTAAATTTTATTCCCTTTTTTTAGATAAACAAATGGATAAAATTGTTGAGGAACAACATGCTGCTACTGCCCAATTAACATGTTCTTATAAGCGATTTCTTTTTCCAGAAATAAATTAATTTTAAGTCACTAAAAACGATATATTCTTATTAACGATGTTATTATAACCCGATTTTATATTCATCATTACACATGAGAATTGGCCGGGAACTAATAATTCCGTTCTTTTAAGCGATATGTTTTTATAACCAGTGTTCTCATAAACAGTTTTTACTGTATATATATATATATATATATATATATATAATATATATATATATATATATATATATATATATATATACATATATATATATATATATAATATATATATATATATATATATATATAATATATATATATATATATATATATATATATATATATATATATATATATATATATATATATATATGCACGCACACACACATATATATATATATATATCTTTTGCATGGTGGTACGATACGGATACTGAATTATGTTAAACCATATAAATTCGGACTCACTTGAAAAGGTTTTTTTAATTATTAGATACATTCCGTGGCTACACATTTTTTTTTCTGCCAAAAATGATGTTTTATTTTTGTATTATCTGAACTCTATGTAAAATGTTATGCAATCATTAGAACATCCATCTTCCAGTTTCCTCGTGATAACATTGATGAAAATTTGAAAAATTAAAAAAAACCCAACAACTTTAGCTTTTTGTCTCTATATTCTCATGTATGAGAATGGAAGGACAAACTCAAACATACATACCATATCCAGGGTGTTATTACCACCTATATACGTATGTGGGTATTTATTAATCTGTATTTACATAGTGACACAACATTGAGACTATTTGCTACAGTTACTTACACACACATACATACAAAACACACACACACACACACACACACACACACACACACACACACACACACACATATATATATATATATATACAGGGTGTACATAATTAAAGTCCCACTTTCAAAAGGCTGCAAAAAAAGAACCACTGGTCAGAATGACTTCAAATTTGAACTGAATATACTGGAAGAAAAGGGAAACGATTTGGCATATTGAAGTCATTCTGACCAGTGGTTCTTATTTTGCAGCCTTTTGAAAGTGGGACTTTAATTATGGACACCATGGGTTTTCCACATAGGGGAGGAAAATGCGCATATAGGGGAGAGGCATTGTAGGGACTCACAGAACAGAGATCCGACGTATATTATTTTATTACGGATTATTCTGCAGACAAACATTTTTCAGCAAAACACAGGTACCTTGACAACTGGACACGCACAATAGCAACCCACCGGTCCTTGCCGGGGCGCATTCAGACTGCAGATTTTACATCGTTATATCGGACAGTAGCGGAGCAGCGCGGAAACAGAAACAAGGTTAATAAAATAGGCGAGGAAGCAGAGCTATAACGACACCAGGAAAAGACATAGACAGACAGTAAAAAGCACGCCGAAAACTTTTGCAGAAGGTTATAAAGTGTAGGGGCGCTGACCGCGGGGAAATCTTTTAATTGGCTAGAATTGGGCATCTGACTTGATTGCATACGGGTTGCATGATGTTCCGAAAGCCGCAACGTGGTGAAAACATCACATGGTGTTGATTCATGTTTTAAAAATATCTTTAACGCGCGTGCACTAAGGGGTAATATGAATGGTTAGTTCATTAATTCCTAGATCGCAATTAGAATAAAGGGACTGTACTTTATTGAGAGGGAACCAGGATAATTTAAAATACGCATTAGATATATATTGGTGGGCCGTTATTACCACATATATATGCATATATATATATATATATATATATATATATATATATATGCATATATATATATGTATATATATATGTGTATATATATATATATGTGTATATATATATATATATATATATATATATATATATATATATATATATATATATATATATATACATATATATATATATATATATATTGTAATATTAATAGTTGCATTTAGGAGTAGTTACATTAATAATCAGGTTGTAGTTATTAATAAGTTGCGGCAAGGATATTCTGAAAAAGGAAACAAAAAGATGTGACAGCAAAGAATGACTAAACTGTTGGGTGATCATCTTGGTTTATTAAATTATTAGATTTTAGAAAAGAGAGTGGGCTTAGGGCCCATGGCTTAATGCCATAACAAAAATGATGAAAGGCATCTAATTCTCCGGCGGACGGTGTACCGTAACGTGGCCAATAAATCACACTTTCACTTTAGGAAAGACATCAGGTAGCGTTTTCTTAACTTTATTTACGGCACAGAACACACACACACTATATACAACAGAATTATATACAAGAAGTAAAACACATCACCACACTCAAGCTTATCTCTCAAGCGTCCCCCTCTCACAAGAGGGTAATGACCTGCTCCCCACCAATTCTTTTCTTCTTGACGCATGCGCTTAGAAACAGCTCGGGGGACTTAACTCGCACGCAGACTTTTTGGGGGTGAGATATAGTACGGTACAACTCCTCTCCTCCCCGAGGACTTTTCGAGCAGGTTGTTCTGCGAGAAAAGGTAGGGAAAAACAAAACACAGCGAAAGAAAACAGTGCAGTGCCAAGGCTGAAAGTTACAGTGGCAATACATAAACTTAAAATACCTTAAATGCTATAAGTAATAGAAATCGTACATAACACAAAATTCAACATATACTAATAACAGGAAGAAATTATTATGGAATTAGTACAATAGTTTAATATTGTTTACAACAGAAACCTTCCTTTTCTGCTATTTCTTTTCTTAGGCAAATAAAAACAAGCAAAACGAACAGTCTTTACAAAAATAAACTTCATAAAATAAACAAAATTAAACAGTGAGAAAGGAATTTTTTTTTCGTTTAATCTGGCCATGGAACACGGCTAAGGCTATCAGCATTTTTGTGTAAAGTTCCTCGACGATGCACTACTTCATAAATGTATGGTTGAAGTCCTAATGCCCAACGCATTAATCTGGGGTTTGAGCTGGCATTTGTACTGAGCCACACTAATGGATTGTGGTCGGTTTGTATTTTGAATTTTTGTCCATCAAGATAACAATGAAGTTTCTTTACAGCCCAAACGATAGCGGCACAATCCTTCTCAGTGGTAGAATAACGTCTTTCCGTTTCAGAGAATTTCTTACCGAGAAACAGCACTGGATGTTCTTCTCCTTGGTCGTCCACCTGAGAAAGAACGATTCCCATTCCTAAATCGGAAGCATCGGTTTGAAGTAAAAATTCTCGACTAAAATCAGGTGCATATAAGACTGGTTGACAACTAAGAATCCTTTTTAATTCGTGAAAAGCAGACTCACACTCTGGCGACCAATTTATACACCCTCTTTTGTTTTTTCCTTTCAAAGCTTCAGTTAAAGGTGCAGCAATTACCGAAAACATGGGAATATATCGGCGATAATAGCCGGCTAACCCAAGGAAAGCTCGTATTTCAGTTTTAGTAGGTGGAGCTGGGAACTGTTTGATAGCCTGGACTTTTAACTCGGCAGGTCTTCTTTGGTTCTGTCCAATATAGTGTCCCAAATATTTGACATATTCTTGTGCAAACATACACTTTGAAGGTTTAATTGTTAGGTTTGATTTTGAAATTCTGTTTAGGACTTTATCTAAATGTTTAACGTGATCTTCCCAATCACTAGAAAAAATTGCTACATCATCTAAATATGGCACGGCGAATTCTTCACACCCTTGCAATAATTCAGCCATCATTTTGCTAAAAAAGTACGGGGCATTCTTTAGCCCGAATGGCATTCGTAAAGGACGATAACTTCCAAAACTGGTAACAAATGCCGCCAATTTTTGCGATCTTTGACTGAGAGGTATCTGCCAGTACCCCTTGGCAAGGTCTAGGACAGTAATGAATTTCGCCGAAGAAACAAGTTCTACTCTTTCTTCGATGTTTGGGAGAGGAAAATATTCAGTCTTTGTGACTTCATTTAGCCTGCGATAGTCAATGCATGGTCTTGGATCTCTGCCTGGAACCTCTACAAGGATCATGGGAGATGTGTAATCAGATACTCCAACCTCAATGACTTTATATTGCAACATCTTTTCAATTTCGCATCTCAAAATTTCAGTCTGTCTGGGAGACATTCGATATGGTTTTGCTCTTACCGATTTATCATCTATTAATTCTATGTCATGTTCAACCAGATGTGTCATACCAGGCTTATTAGAAAAGGCTTTAGAATATTTTAATAAAAGATCCTGCAACTGCTGAATTTGACAGGATTCCAATCTTTTCTCCAACTGACTCTCGTGGACAATTTCAGCAAAATTAAAAATATTGGGATTTGACTCCATGATTGGGAAATCAATGTAAAGCTCTGGTTGTTCAACAGCTTCGCTACAATCTAGAAAATTAATCAATTCTGGTCTCGAATGGTAGGGTTTCAAAAGGTTTACATGATAAATTTGGGACGTTTCTTTCTTATTCGGCTTGCTGACGATGTAGTTAGTATCCGAAATCTTACTCAGAATTGTTCCTGGTCCGGTCCACTGGACTGCCAGCTTATTTGTTTTATTTGTAGCCAAAATGAGAACTAAATCTCCTTCTTTAAACTCTCTTTTCACAGCGTTCTTATCATACCACGTCTTCCGTTTACTTTGAACCTCTTCCATTTTTTCAACCGCAAGCTCTTGACATCTCTTAAGTCTATTTAGCAATTCAAAAACGTATTCGACAACTGTATTCTCAACTTCAGGCGGATGCAACCAACTCTCATACAATAATGTCAGGGGAGTTCTCAAATTCTTGCCATGTACTAACTCCGCTGATGTAAACCCTGTGCTTTCATGAGTTACAGTTCGTAATGCAAAGAGAGCTGAGTGAATATGTTGTTCCCAATCTGGTGCGGCTTCTAAGCAAAGAATTCGTAAAATACGCTTTATCGTACGATGGAAACGTTCTATGGGATTACTCTGAGGATGATAAACAGAGCTATGAGCAATCTTGATTCCAAATCGTGTCAAAAATTCCGTTGTAAGAGCACTCATGAAGGATGTTCCTTGGTCACATTGAATTTCCTTTGGAAACCCCATTCGGCTGAAAATTTGCAGTAAAGCATCTACAACAGATACTGAACTAATATCTGTGACAGCGACCGCATCCGGATATTTCGATGATAAACACATTGCAGTGATTATATATTTCTTCCCAGTAGGTGTAACAGGTAATGGTCCACACGCATCTACATTTATTTTAGAAAAAACTTCTTGAATAACAGGAACAATTTTCATTGGAGCTTTCTTTTTGTCATTTGGTTTTCCTGCTCTCTGACAAGCATCACAACTGCGTACATAATTTTCCAGCTCTTGGAAACACTTTGGCCAGAAAAAATGTCTTGCCAAAATATCCTTGGTCTTTGTCACGCCGAGATGTGCTGAAGTACCTTCGTGGCATAGAGCTTTTAAACGCTCTCGATATTCTACAGGAATAATTAGTAATAGCCTTTGTTTTCCGGTTTTATCAAATTTTCTTTTCAACAGGAAGTTACCTTTCACGATATAAATTTCTTTGGACGTATCTGCAGATGAGGTTTCACCTGCCTTTTCAAACAATGGCTGCAAATCCTTGCATTGCTTCTGTGCAATAGCAAAAGTCTCCTTATCTACTTTCAAAAGTGAGAGGGAGGGGTCATCCTCTTTTATACACGGAAGAAATGATTGATTCTTGTCCAACTCACTATCTTCTTGATGGACTGTTGCACTTTCTAATTCAGTTGTCGCTTCTTCTTTTTCTTCAAGCTCTCTTTGAAGCTGTTTTTGCCTTCTTGTCTGCATTGCATTCAACTGGCATGGGAGAACATTTTGTTCCTTCATGTCATTTAGCAAAGAAGCAGTTCTGTTTCCTAACAAATATCTGCCTTGATCTAATTCATCCCTAATTACTGCTGCCTTCGTGATAACAATTCCAAAGTCACCAACCAGTTTCACTTCAGCTAAGGGTAAACAGGTGGGAGCAAGATCTAAAGGTTGTTGTACCCATACATGTTCTCCAGTAAACATATTTGGAGTGATGTATTTTTGGCATACAATGTCTATACTTGCTCCAGAATCCCGTAAAATAGGCATGTCAAATCCATTTACTTGCCCCATCGTGGTATAGGGTAGCAAAAACTCGTCTTCGCCTCCTCCGATTCGATTTACTCTTGCAGCTGATTCCGGGATTTTCTTCAGTTTAGGGCACTGAGGTCTGATGTGCTGATAAAAGCCACATTCATAACATTGTGGTCGTCTTCTTTTTTCAAAAATTTCATCTCTTTTTGGCCATCTGGGTTGCTCTATCCTCTGTTGGCCTTCAGCTCTAGCCTGAGTGTTATTCTCTAACTTGTCTCTAGAGTCAGAAGCAAATTTCTGTTTGGACTTCGGAGCAAATCTTTCTTCAGTTTTGTTAAGATTATTTTTCTTTCTAACATTCCCTCTGACATTTTCATAAGCATCAAGTTTTGATGCCAAATCACTCGGAGAAATCATTTCGATCCATTCGTCAATAAAGTGATCACGAATTTCGACGGGAACACGGCGTTTTAATTGATCAGTTACCATTAATTTAAGTAACTGTTCAAAAGTTGAGATTCCTAAACCCTTCACCCACTCTCTGCAATAATGTTCCAGTTCATACACATAGTCTCCCCATGTTGACTCGGCACCTCTCTGATGCTTAACAAATTTCTGGCGAAATTTTTCAGGACTAAGTTTGAACCTCTTCAGGAGCAAATTCTTGACATGCTCGTACTTTTTAGCGTCTTCTGCAGGTTCACGAGCTATCAACTCTGTTACATCATAGGGAAGCAATCCTAGAAGATGGGACACCCAATCTACAGACTCAATCTGTGCCCATTCAGCTTGTCTCTCAAAAAGTTGGAGGTACAAGCTAATATCGCTTTCTTTTTCATCAAACCTTTGAATCAATTGCCGGAGGTCAACTTTCGAACGGGAGGATTCACTACTAACTGGTCTTGCAACAGTTTCAAGTCTTAATTTTTCCAATTCAAATTCATGTTCTTTTCTCCTTTTCTGCTCCTCAAATTCTCGTTCTTCTCTCTTTTTCTTCTCCTCAAATTCTCGCTCTTCTCTCCTTTTCTTCTCTTCTTCTCGTTCTTTCCTGCTGTCTATGATTACCGTAAGTTGTTCCATGACAAAATCTTCTTCATAATTTTTGCTCTCTATAATCAGGTTCTTGATGTCGGCTATTTTAAATTCAGCCCTTACTTCTAAACCTAATTCTTCAGCTAAAAGTTTTAGATCTTCTTTCTTTCCTCGACCAAGAAAAGCCATATTTGTAGGCAAATAGCTTCGTAGACTCAAAAAATTTAGGACTATTCAAACAGAAATCGAAATTACTGGCCCAAATAAAAAATGGCTAACTATAACTTTTGTCACTATCCCAAGTAGAACAACAGTAAATAGATTTACTTAAACTTAAAATAATTAAGTAAAGCTTTGTTTTTTTTTATTAAAACGATATAAAATCTCAATTTAAGTAACTGACTTTACTTCTGTTTCAGAAACGTAACTAAAATGATTACTTTGGATTTCCTTGAAATCAATTATTCATACGTAACATAATATATTTTACACATGCAACACTCAATGCCAATTTCAAAATAATTAACACAATTAAATACACTTATTTAAAATATCTAAAATATTTCTATCTGAGCAATGATGCTCCACCTGTTAGCATGATATACATACAATTAAGACAAATTAATTCCGTTTACGACAATTCTTAGATTTTAAAAACTGTGCACTTCAGAACGCAAATATATATATATACGCAAGAAATAATAATAGTTGGCATTGATGCCCCACGACACTTTAAAAAAAATCATACAAAATTAGCTTTGTGATGACTAACTTAGTTTCTTAATTTTTGCAATGATGCAATAACTCAATATCATTGATACCCAATAAAACGAAACAAAAAAAAATATATATATATATATTCTTTCAATAGAACAATGATGTTCGCATTAATACACCATGGCAATGATGCCAAGAATATAAACAAAAGTTTCAAATAAGCAATGATGCTTAAACATTTAATTAATTCAATGGCAATGATGCCCAAGGAAAAATACACTTAATATATATTTCTTTTCATCAGAACAATGATGTTCATATTAATATACTATGGCAATGATGCCAAGACTATACACAAAGGTTACAAATAAGCAATGATGCTTGAACATTTAATTTTTGCAATGATGCAATTAATTCAACGCAATGATGCAATTAATTCAATGATGCCCAACATTTCATCTATTTACTCAAAAACATGAACAATAAAAGCATTTTCACTTTTGCCACTGCAACAAACAGGAAACAAAAAATTGCTTGGCACTCACCGATCTTGCTTCTAAATCCAAACTCGCCATTTCGAACGAAGGCAGGTATTCAACTCACATCTGCATCATCGGTGGATTTTGTACCACCGCTATCCACCATTTAAAGCTGTACCGTAACTTGGCCAATAAATCACACTTTCACTTTAGGAAAGACATCAGGTAGCGTTTTCTTAACTTTATTTACGGCACAGAACACACACACACTATATACAACAGAATTATATACAAGAAGTAAAACACATCACCACACTCAAGCTTATCTCTCAAGCGTCCCCCTCTCACAAGAGGGTAATGACCTGCTCCCCACCAATTCTTTTCTTCTTGACGCATGCGCTTAGAAACAGCTCGGGGGACTTAACTCGCACGCAGACTTTTTGGGGGTGAGATATAGTACGGTACAACGGTGATGTCTCTGCATGTAGGGTCTGGTAGCTGGAACAGGATTTCTGCTAAACTGATTCATTCTCCTTCTCATGCTTGCATCCGACCCGGCTGGTGGAAAAAGGCGCTCTGTGTTTGTCCTTAAAATTCCAGCTCCAGTCTGGTATCATGACGTGGTCTCGATGAGTGACCAGATGTGGAATTGGCGGCGGAGACTAACCCTTTTGCACGTGCATCCTGGAATGTATAGACATGAACACAGCGCCTAAAATCGCGCAAAAAAAGGATTTTCGTTGAATAGAAAATTCGTTGAATAAATACGGCCCCTTCTGCAAGGGGCCGCATGCATATCTACATGATGCTAAACGTTCTTGGGGGAACAATCCTCAGATGTTGAATAGTTTAAAAAGGGTAGAATATATCCAGTATAAAAAGGTGATAAACGTTACGACACACACACACACACACACACACACACACACACACACATATATATATATATATATATAGTTAGTTAGTTATAAAATAAAACAATCTTAGGCTCTCAGATGTTAGTCTTTATTTTGTGGTGGGGCGGGTTTTTATTTCAATTAGTCATCTATTGAAAAGAAAAGAAAGATTACGGTAAGTCGAAAACCAGTAGGTGTGGAAACCAGTAGGAAAAATACTTAAGTAAAGCTAGTTAAAGTCCATTCTAGATAGTCCATTCTAGATACATATTTTTTTGCTAACCATACGCCTTCCAAATTTCCTGAGCATCACTCTCGCGTCCGAAGGGGAGCGTACCTCCTAGGTTGAGAACCACCGTGTTAGAAGCTTGTTCAGAAATCTACCTTTGCATAAAAGCAGTTCGTTAACAATCAACAATATCATAAATATTATTGTATGGTTTTGAAACTTTGCTTTATTGTAAATTTATGCATAATAGTGCATTAAATAAACTTTTATGTTAAAGGTGTACATAGCAGCTAATATGAGAAAGATTAGAACTCAGAAATTAAGCACCTTTATAAACACACTGTGGAAAATAAGTCACCTGTACCGCTTGTTACAACCCCACAGTGTTCTAATATGAATTACCACTTCTAAACTTATAATTTTTATCTCTCATTCTCCTCATTCAAAAAATAATCTTCTTTAATGAACCCACTTTACCTTGCATTTTTTTTCCTTTTGTCAATTAGTTTTTTTTAACTACAAGCACATTTCGATTGCTCTAAATTACCTTATATTTACTAAAAAAATTATCTTCATTTGTAATTAAGTTTCGATTTTACTTCCCCATTAATTAATTCGTATGAAATCGTGAATAAATCGGAGTATCTGAAAGAATAAAAAAAAAGAAAACCCTTCAAGTTGCTTCGTTATTTAGGTAAAATGCCTGGAAACTTTACAAGAGGAAATTTAAAAATTCATTTTCTGTACGCGAGAAAACCTGAACAGACTTAAAAATTGCATTTCTGAAACTACACCCGAGTAAATTATTCCCCGGAAAAACCCGTGTTCGATAATCCATTTAAATAATTCCTATTACGAAAAAAAATTAGCTTTCCTTCGTAAAACACTAAACAATCTTTCCTTACTAAATAATTCTAACGCGGTTCATGCTAAATATTTTATAGGGTTTGATTGATTATTAAAAAAATTCTACTAGGATAAAAGGGGTTTTATTAATACTGCTCTATGACATAAAATATTATAAATTATTTTATTCCGTATCCTTTACAAACAGATAACTTAAAAAAAAATCTGGAGGTACAGGAAAAGCTACCGAGTTTTTTATTGTCTAAAAATTGAGCTGAATATAGATTAGTATCTTAATTGTATATTTTCTGGAATCTAGTAAAATTGTTAATCTTATGTAGAAAAAAGAGGAATGCAACTATCTCCCGCCTAAAGAATCTGCTTTATGTTAATTTTGTTAAATTGTTAAAGAACAATCTCTCTCTCTCTCTCTCTCTCTCTCTCTCTATATATATATATATATATATATATATATATATATATATATATATACATACAGGGTGATTATAATTAAAGTTTGATTTACAATGAGCTGTTAAAAAAGGAACCACTGGTCAGAATGACCTGAAATTCGACCCGAATATACGCAATGAAGGGGGAAAGAGTATGGCATAAGAAAAAAAAATAGTTCAAAATTTTAGCAATAGATGGCGCTTTACTCATTATAACAGAAATGGGTTCGGCTACCAGTTACATTTGAATCCCAATGCTCAAGAAATGTTCAATATGATGTCCACCATTTTCTGGCACAAGTTGAAACCGGACCAATGATGGACGCTCTGAGACTGCTTTGCTCAACCACGTCATTCCGGCACTTCAACAGCGTGCATACGTGGGTAGAATAATTTTTATGAAAGATGGAGCTTCTCCACACTTTGGAAATCCAGTGAAGCAGCCGTTCAACTTGCATTTCGGAAGTGATATAATTATCAGTCATCATTTTCCAATAGCCTGGCCACCAAGATCACCTAATCTTAATCCTTGTGATTTCTGGCTGTGGGGTTATCTGAAAAATCATATATTCAGTTGCCAACTTAGCTAAATTAAAGACACTCATTGCGCAACACATTCACAACGTCATCAGTGATACACTCCGACTTGTTGTTGAAAATGCTGTTTCTCGTTTTCAACTAGTGGCAGAACACACTGGACATTATATTGACCATTTCTCGAGCATGTCTGGTGACAATTGAAAACCGATTTTTCCCATCCGATGTGGGAACAGCACCTTGTCGTGGTGGATGGGCTGGCTTTCCCCTAAGAGTGCCACAACTGCTGAATGACTTGGAAGTCATTGTTTTCAGTAAAAAGCCATTATAATCATGCACATTGGACAGTATAGTTGATTTAACCTGCGATTCAAACAATAGCCGTCGCATTGGGATTCAAATGTAACTGGTAGCCGAACCCATTTATGTTATGACGAGTAAAGCGTCATCTATTGCTAAAATTTCAAACTATTTTTTTATGCCATACTCTTTCCCCCTTCATCGCGGATATTCAGGTCAAATTTCAAGTCAATCTGACCAGTGGTTCCTTTTTACAGCTTATTGAAACTCCAACTTTAATTATAATCACTCTGTATGTATATATATATATATATATATATATATATATATATATATATATATATATATATATATATATATATATATATATATATATATATACATACATACATACATACATACATATATACATACATACATACATACATATATATATATATATATATATATATATATATATATATA